>WSUE01000001.1:9696-21211 GCA_019633535.1 Tulasnella sp. JGI-2019a
CTATTATCTTTCAAAGTCACGATCCATCTGGGTCAACGCTTTCGAAAACGTTGAGGATCATATCACCGGACCCAAGATGCGACTGGAGAGACCTATCTCGACGTACAGCTCAGCGGAGTTGGAAGCGCTAGTCATACAAATGGTACGACTCGACGCGAATTGGAAGAGTGATAATCCTAAACCTTGTCGCATACGGCAAATAAATCGGATGGTGGATCTCGACGATATTCTGTTACTTCCTGGAGGTCGCTGGCTACTGCTATTGAATGGTGGATCTTCTTCTCGTCTTACCGTTGTCGACTTGGATACGCCGAATATGGATGAGCAAATACTTGCAGAACTTGGGAATGTCTCGCCTGGAGAGGACGCGGGCTATTGGGGAATGTACGCGAATATATATGAAAGGTCACTCATGCTAGCTTGGGATGCCATCGTCTACAAAAGTGGTAAGGCGGGTTCATGTACTTTCAAGGGAAATTTTCTCACATGGTACTTCTCAGGTTCTTCGTTGCACATAAATTTTATGCGGTTCACTACCCACAATGATTGCAAGAACCTATTGGTCGAAAACCTTAACAGCTTGAAAATTCAAACTCACCAGGGAAGGATGTATATCCCTCCTGGACGTCCTCTACAAGAAGAGCTGGTTTTTATCACGGGAAATGTCCTTGAAAGGGGGCGCTACAGGTGCGAGGTTATCGACTGGAGGTCAAGCACTTCAGAAATACATCGCAAATCCGTGTTCCTACTTGGTCCCTCCTCGGCAAGTGTCGTGGTATGTTCTCTGATACTCCGCGGCTAACCATGCTGCAATCGTAGATCGTTTTTGTTCACATTTTGGCTTGTAAAGAGAGGTTCATCGTCCGGGATGGCCTTGGGATTTCTATCTACCATATTCCTCCCTTCAAAATGCTTCCAGCGATCGGCCAAATCACAGCGTGGCCGATCATGGCTTCTATCTGGACCTATGTCGTCCGACCCAATGAAAGAGCCGCCTCAATTCCAATGTCGATCCTGACACAACCACCCACCCAACAGCTGCGGTTCGTCGTTGCCACAGGACAGGGGCTCCTCCAGCTGGTCAACATCCCTGATTTCAATCCAGAATCGATATTAGTTCGTAGCCATACTCCCCTATATCCTTGGAACGCAGGCTTTTTAGGTTTGCGGCGTGGTTTCCAAGTCTCGGATGAGGCAACTACGGGGAGTCAATATTGGAACTTTATGACATATGCCCAGGTCGACAATTCGAACCCCTCAGCTTGGGCTGTAACGGAGAACGTGTACACTCCAGGAGAGGAAGTCACTCGTTCGTTTGACTTGCAATATGACTGGCAACTCGATGAACCGTCCGGGCGGATCCTCATCATCAGTGTGGCCGAGCTGGACGGAGTGGACGATGTCATTCAGATTATAGACTTTGTGCAGGGATCATGGCGATAGTGCTGTCTTTCCACCTGTACCAGCGTTCATCGACCAGCGATCTCGAGCCGGGAATCGCTTGGTCTCATCGTCTTCCAGTTGGTCTCTAAGTGCGTTGTGTGGCTACAATGTTGTGAAATAAAAAGCTAGTAGTTCATAGACAGGTAGCACACCACCAATGATAAGTACTATCGCGCAGTAGGCTTCGCCAAACTCTTCGCTCTCCTGACCCTCTTCACCTCCTCCTTCTCCTGATTTTTCCTCATCGTCACGCCCACACCAAGTCCCACCACATTCCCCGCCGCACTACTGTTCTCTTTCCTCAACTTCATTTGCTCCATGTATTTGTCAATACCCGCATCCGCCTCCTCCTCGAGACTCAGACCCCTCCATCCCATCGAATCGGAATCGAAGAAATCGAAACCGAAATTGAAGCCCCATCCGTCTGTCTGTGGATATTCGATCATTTGAGGAACCATTTCGCAGTGCATAAGATGTCGGTCTGACCATGTTTGGAAAGGGAGTTGAGTCAGTAGGAGAGGATGTCTAGGAAGTATTCGATGGAGGATGTTGGTGTGCGTGGTTGGTTTAGCGGGTAGAGGGAGAGGTAGGAGCGATTTTTGCCAGCCATACTACTTGATGTATTGCATGATTCGGTGAGAACAACCCTGGCAAGTTTAGATCACTGAGCTTTGCGAAAGTGAAGCCTTCCATGATGTCCTTGTTACCTCCAGAATCCAGAATCCAGAATCCATAGTTCCCAATTCTGTCCAGTGAGGAGAGAGCTGTGGTACCGCCCGGTGTTTACGGCTATCGGCGATGACCCCAGCGTGCTAAACATCTGACTAGAGAATGGATATCGCTACTCAGAACCACAGTACGTCTTATGCACCACCTTGTCTGACCACTGATCAATATAGAATTAGATCCAAATAGTACTGTAGCACAGCTGCCACACGACGTTCTACTCGAGATCTTCAGCGCCCTGAATATCCGTGCACTCGTTTCATTCAGACAAGTACGCGATCTTCTTCTGAATCAATATCTCAGAAACGTAGCTTCACTTAAAATATCGATAGACTTGTAGGCTCCTTTATTATCTTTCAAAGTCACGATCCATCTGGGTCAACGCTTTCGAAAACGTTGAGGATCATATCACCGGACCCAAGATGCGACTGGAGAGACCTATCTCGACGTACAGCTCAGCGGAGCTGGAAGCGCTAGTCATCCGAATGGTACGGCTCGACGCGAACTGGAAGTCTGCTAATCCCAAACCTTGTCGTATACGACAAATAAATCGGATGGTGGAACTCGACGATACCCTGTTACTTCCTGGGGGCCGCTGGCTACTACTATTGAATAGGGAATCTTCTTCTCGTCTTACTGTCATCGACTTGGATACGCCAAGTATGGATGAGCAAATACTTGCAGAACTCGGGGATAACTCGCTTGAAGAGGACACGAGCTATTGGAGGATGTTCGCGAGTACATATGAAAGTTCACCCATGCTAGCTTGGGATGTCATTGTCTACAAAAGTGGTGAGGTGGATTCATACACCTTCAGAGAGATTTTCTCACATGGCCCTTCTCAGATCCTTCGCTGCATATGAATTTTATGCGATTCACCACCCACAATGATTGCAAGAACCTGTTGGTCGAAAACCTTAACAGCTTGAAAACTCAAACTCACCAGGGAAGGATGTATATCCCTCCTGGACGTCCTCTACGTGAAGAGCTGGTTTTTATCACGGGAAATGTCCTTGAAAGGGGGCGCTACAGGTGTGAGATTATCGACTGGAGGTCAAGCACTTCAGAAATACATCGCAAAGCTGTGTTCCTGCTCAGTCCCTCCTCGGCAAGTGTCTTAGTATGTTCTCTGACACTTCGCGTCTGACCATGCTATGCCCGTAGATCGACGTCGTTCACATTTTAGCTTGTAAGGAGAGGTTCATAATCCAGAATAACCTCGGGATTTCCATCTACCGTATTCCACCGTTCGGGGTGCTTCCAGTGATCGACGAAATCACAGCGTGGTCAACCCTCGCTTCTATCTGGACCTATATCGTCCGGCAACCCAATGAAAGAACCGCCGCAATTCCCATGTCGATCCCGACACAATTATCCACCGAACAGCTGCGGTTCGTTGTTACCACAGGAAGCGGGCTTCTTGAGCTGGTCAACACCCTTGATTTCAATCCGGGATCGATTAAGGCTCCCAGCTACACTCCCCTATACCCTTGGAACGCCGGCTTTTTAGGTTCGCGGCGTGGTTTTCAGGTCTCAGAAGGGGGAGTTACGTGGGGTCAATATTGGAACTTTTTGACATATGACCAGGTCAACAATTCGAACCCCTCAGCTTGGGCTGTAACGGAGAACGCGTACGTTCCAGAAGATGAGGTCGTTCATTCGTGTGGTATGCAATATGACTGGCAACTCGATGAACCGTCTGGGCGGGTCATCATCATCAGTGTGGCTGAGCGGGACGGAGAGGCGGAAGTGATTCAGATTATAGACTTTGTGTAGTAATCATGGCGGTAGTGCACCTGTACCAGCGTTGATCGATCAGTGATCTTGAGCCGGGAATGGTCTGGCCTCAGCCCAGCGCGCTGTGTGGCAGCAATGCCATGAAATAAAAGCTGGAATAAGCCGGAAGCTCATGGATGAGTAGCATGCCACTAACAATAAATACTATCGCGCAGCGAGCTTCGCCAAACTCTTCGCTCTCCTGACCCTCTTCACCTCCTCCCTCTCCCGCTTCTTCTCCATCGTCGCACTCACACCATACCCATCAAGTCCCACCACATTCCCCGCCGCAATGCTATTCTCCTTCCTCAACTTCATCCGCTCCACGTACTTGGCGACGCCCGCATCCACCTTCTCGTCGAGACTCAGACCCCTCCATCCCATCGAATCGGAATCGGAGAAATCGAAATCGAAGCCCCATCCGTTGGTTTGGGGGTGTCCGGTTGCCCCACCTTCGCGCCACCATTTGAGGAACCATTTCGCGGTGCGTAAGGTGTCGGTCTGACCATGTTTGGAGAGGGAGTTGAGTCGGTGGGAGAGGATGTCTAGGAAGTCTTCGATGGAGGATGTTGGCGTGCGTGGTTGGTTGGGTGGGTATAGGGAGAGGTAGGCTGGGTCTATGCGCTTTATCAGTATACTTGATAAGTTGCATGATTCGGTAAGAACAACGAACCTTCTGGGTTCACCCTATTGAGATGGTCAAGTAAAAATGAAGCAAGCGTCTCTGGATCGTATAGGCTTTCCTTGATGCCAGCTGCCAACGATATCGTATTCAGTTGCGCTTCATGGCCAATGTAGAAGGGTGCTTGACTCACCGATCAAAGCGAGCTTGAGCCCTCTTTCCCTTCCTTCATCGCCGCGTCCGAGGAACGGAACCATCACACCCGGTGAATCGACAGCGTAGATAAGCGGGTCGAGACTAAGTTTTAGTCTTTCAGAGGTCTTTTGAGTGAGGCCCGGTGTGGCGGATGTGCGCATTGCTTTCGTCGCTGGGAGAATATGAGTAAAGTGAGCATTTAAGATTTGCATGCTTAGGAGCGGCTGAACATACAATTGGAAGTACCGGCCCACCTCAGTGAGTTGAGTAGTGTCGACTTGCCCATGTTGGGCATTCCAACCACGAGGACGTTGAGTGCAGGTGTCGTAGCAATGTTCTCCTTGGCTATAGCTGTAGCCAAACGTATAAAGAGAGTTAGCTCGGTCAATGAAGAGTAGAACGGAATTGACCGCACATACGAGCATGCCATGCAGCGCCTTTAAGTCCTTGGGCTTCGAGTTGGAGTTGAAGTGGGTGTGATGGTCGAAATGTTTTGACAAAGCCTTGCCGAGAGCCTATTATAGGCCATATTAGCGTCGGTGTGCTAATTGCGAGCCACCTTTGGCATACCTCTTGCCCCTCTGTATCTATTAAATCTCGTTTGGTATAGACAACAATACGTTCACAGACCCTGCCTGTCTTGCGTCTCTCCCTCCATTGCGATAATATTCCCTCCAGGTCTGGATGTATCGACGTGAGCGGCATTCGAACATCCCGTACTTCCAAAACAACGTCAACCTGTGCGGAGAGTAGCGTAGGTAATTGATTTCTGAGGAAAGTGGCCATGTGTCCTGGAAACCATGACTTTGATGCAGACGCGATCGACATTTGAGTGGAGAGGGTGCGTGGTGAACGGCAAAGCCCGTAAACTAAATTGAGAAGAAGTAGAATTTCACCAAATATAGCCATATGTTCTCATTCTCATGTTCGATCAAGCATCATCATCGACGTTACATCAGCCTTGGCGCCACGACGTCATGGCAGAATGGAATCTTATTAATACCTCGCAGCAGCAGCCACAACGATATTCCCCCATACCACCATGTCAACTGCCAACGTACAGACCAATGCTCCCGTAGCCGGCAACGGCAACGGCCACGGCCACGGCCACGCCAGCAGTGGTGCTGAAGCTAAAGCTGATTTCATGAAACGTTCTCAAGAAAACGGCCCCAAACCGACAGACGATATCGAAGAACAGAGGAAGCAAGGTCCTCACATGGCCAAGGACCCCGTCACCGGAAAACAGGTCCTCGTCGTTAACGCCACCCTTGAAGGTCATTATCGTTTGATTGTGTGCAAGCGATGAACTGATCCAAGCTTTTCCTCGAGTAGATTATCAAGGTGGAGAGTTGGATCATCTTGATCCCAATGATCCAAAGGGTAGTCCGGCCACGATTCCTGCAGGCCAGAACGCGGACCAGCACGTCTCAAAACCCGCTCCCAACCCAGCTAGGCCTGGTAACGTCCTAATCCAAAACTTCCCCCCTCCGACAGATGTTGCACTCCAGCCCTTTATGACCATGATGGACCGCCTTCAGGTACGCGAGGTCTCCATCCGGTACTCAACAAAAGTGCTGATTTAGTTTCAACCAAATAGATTGGCATCGTTGGCGTCTCTCTCGTCATTTGGTTCTTCACAGCATTCGGTTCCGGATGGAAGATGTTCCTCTTCCGATCGACCATAATTGGCACAGCAGCCTTCCTCGGTACGACAGTCGTCAGTCTCGCTCAACGAAATATCGAAAAGGAGGTCCAACGCGTGAGGATGGACTTGCAACGTGTTCGCGGGGAGACATTCAGTCCTCCCACTCCGGGTACGCACATCCACATGTATTCAATATAACCAGCTTAACGATGTATCACTCTATAGAATCCGTTGAATGGCTCAACGCTTTCCTCAAGACAATGTGGGGGCTCGTCAACCCAGACATGTAAGCAAGATTATCTACTCCTCTAAACCCATCACGATTGACAGCGGCTCACCTCCCACCTTTCAGGTTTATCCCAATCGCAGATACCATCGAAGACGTTATGCAAGCCTCTCTCCCCGGCTTCGTCGATGCCATCAGGATCTCCGATATCGGCCAAGGCACGAACCCCGTGCGCGTCATCTCCATGCGCGCCCTTCCCGATCAACCTTCAGACAAGGAATACCCCCGAAAGGATTGGATCACAAATAGCAAGCCCCCTGGGAGTAGGCCAAGCGACGGAGTTGATGGAGTGGAGAAGAGGGCGATGGCCCAAGGAGAAGGGCCAGAAGATGACGACAGCGGAGATTATGTGGTACGTGCCGAGTAACGACCTCTCAATCGTTCCACCCGCGTGAACCTAAGTCTGTGCTGATTGGGTTACTCGCATTTACGAAAATCAGAACTACGAAGTTGCGGTTTCGTATCAAGCGTTGCCTGGTCAAGGCAATGAGCTCCGAGCGAAGAACATTCAGTGAGTAGTTGATCGAGTCTCTGGGTACAAAGAACCTGATACCACATCATACTTAGTCTACTCTTGGAGTTCTTCCTCGGCGCCTTCGACTGGTTTCACATCCCCGTGCCGATCTGGGTCCAAGTCGAAGGCTTCGCAGCGACCATCCGCTTGCGCATCCAATTCATATCCGAGCCCCCTTTCGTCCGCAACGTAAGTTTGATTCTCTCTCCATGTCCTCCCACCACCTTAATTGACTCTTTTCACATAGCTTACATTCACATTGATGGGTGTCCCTGCGGTTGAAGTGTCCGTCGTCCCATTGATCAGCAAGCTCCCCAACATCCTCGACCTCCCGGGTATCTCCCGATTCGTCAAGATGGGATTGGCAGCTGGTACAGCCTCGCTCGTGGCCCCCAAGAGCATGACCTTGAATATCCAAGAGATGTTGAACGCGGCTGCGATCGGCGAGACCCAGGCGATTGGTATTTTCATCATCACCATTCACCACGCTGAAGGTCTCAGCGCTCAAGACAAATTTGGGAAGAGTGATCCCTACATCACATTGGCCTACGCAAAGGTAAGCGCCGATCGGCTCGGTCATATGTGCAATCTGGTTTAAACTTTGCGCTCTATCAGTTCGGAAAACCCTTGTATTCGACGAGGATCATCACCGGCGACTTGAATCCCGTGTTTGAGGAGACAGCGTTCATGCTCGTGACCAAGAATGAAGTTCAAGCCGAAGAGGATCTGGCGTGTATGCTGTGGGATTCGGATAAACGCACGAAAGAGTGAGTGTTGATACCCACTATTACACCAGTTTCGGCTGACAAAGCATCGATATCGTTCAGCGATCTTATTGGACGCATTCAGGTTCCGATCAAGAAGTTGATGACCGAGCCCAATGTCTCACATCGACGGGAGGATGGCCTTCGAGGTTTTGAAGATGCGAATGAAATGAAGGGCAAGCTCGTGTCAGTCAAACCCTCACAATTCCGCTTCTCTTTCTTTTTGTTGATATTTTGAATGTGTTAAAAGGTGGTCAGTGGGTTATTACGAAAAGGTACCCCTCAATAAGGACCTCGAACGACCGCTCCCTCCTCCCAAAACACCCGCCGAACAAGCGGCCGCCGCGAAGCCTTCACGTACCGCACCCGAGATGGAGATGCGACCTGGAGACAAGGGGCCCAACCCTGCAGCCAAGGACCTACCGCCCCCACCTCCCGATGTCCAACGCACACCTCCCGACCCAGAGCGGCCCAGCGGTGTGCTTAGCGTCATCATTCATCAGATCAATGGTTTGGAGAGGCAGAATTTGAAGGGCACGACGTCCAAGGATAGGGAGGGGAAAGAGGGTCAGGATACCGATGATCCTGCCGATCAGGGTGATAACTTGCCCAGCGCATATTGCGAGTTGGTCGTGAACGATGATTTGGTTTACAAGACGTAAGATGCGCCTTCATTTACCAACAGCCGTCGCATAATCCTAGGTCCTGATCATTCATTCTCATTTTTCAGTCGCGTCAAACAATACTCGGCGATGCCCTATTTCGAGGCTGGGACGGAGGTGTTTGTGAGGAATTGGAAAAATTGCGTCGTCAGGATTGTTGTCAGGGATTCCAGGTGAGATCGTGGAGCAAATGGTTGTAGATGGTTGGTCTGTCCGCTGATATTGCATTTGCTTTTAGACTTCGCGAGCATGATCCTATTCTCGGCATCGTTGATCTCCCCCTCATGCAAGTTCTTGAAGAGGGTTCTGAGGTCACCAGGATGTACTCTATGCAAGAGGGTATTGGATTCGGGTGAGTACTGTCGTCCCATAGATACCGCAATGGAATGGGGATGGCTGATAAGAAAATCTTACAGCCGTGTCAATGTTTCGGTCCTATTCAAGTCCTGCAAGTTCAAACTTCCTCCTCCGGCCCTTGGATGGGACACTTCTACCGTGGAGATTGCAAAGCCACTATACCTCGAGATTGACCAGAACTCATCCGCTTCCAAGTGGGCCGATGACTTGAAGGCCACTGCGCTCACCATCTCAACTACAGATTCAACGGAGAAGCTGTCGAAAAAAGACGCATCGGTGGATCCAAATCAGCCTAACCGTATGACCTGGGAGTTTGATGAACTGAGGTTGCCGGTGTACTCGCGCTTCGCGTCGTCGGTGTTCTTTTCGTTCGGCTCCAAGGGTTTCATGGGCTCTGGCATCGGCGGTGGTGAACCTCAGGCGATTGCTGTCCTGTGGTTGAAGGATCTGGTGGACGATGAGGAGGTGGAGGTGGAGATTCCCGTCATTGTCGGGAAGAATCTGAAGCAGCTGAGGCAGAACGCGATGACCGAGTTTACCCAGAAGACGCACCAGTATGAGGTGATCGGGAAGCTCAAGGCCACCATTCGATTGGATCAAGGATTGGATCTAGTGCGTTTTGATTGAAGCCGTATCGGGCATTGTATAAGCTCAGCTAACGCGGGATGTCTATTATTATTATTTTTTCTCAAAAAGGATCATGAATCGAACTCCAAGCAGTCCGAGGCTCGTCGACACGCATTTGAGACCTAGTACGTCCTTAATATTGGTTTCGCTTCAAAATCTCGCGGAAACTTTACGTCCTTCTCCGTGTATAGCGATCACATCGAAGGCGAGGCGCTTATGGCCGAGAAGGACGCCCGTGCTGGTGACGATGGAGTCATTGATAAACAAGAAGCGAAGGATATTAAGGCAGCCAATAAACGTCAGGACGTGAACCGTCAAAGGGGTATTGCTGGATTGAAGCCTTACCGGACACTGAAGTGGATGAAGAAGGGCGTCAAGGATAGGATTCATCCCGACAAGCCGTCGAAGCGTGAGCGTAAGTTACCCTTCGATAATCCTTTCCAGTGATGCTCATGACTCTGTGCTGATGGATCTCGCCGGTGTTATAGCTACTGTCGCTTCGGAGACATGAAGAAATCGCGGATTATCATCACCGCAGTAAAACTTGTGGCACGAACACCCTGCCGCATCATGTATCATCATCACACACGAACTTTGTAATGTTCACGTACGAGACTCTAGTATCTTGAGCGTTGTGCGCCTTCAATGTGTTCAAAGTGTAAAATGCCGAGTGTAAATCTGCAAACGGATCTAGTGTCAACTACATACTGCCGAACAAACTAAGGCAGTATGGGCCCACATCTCATATTGTGCGAAGGTAACCTCTAAATAACGCAGATAGATCAAGAGCCCTCTATGGCTTCCAACTCAACTCGACTTGGTTCCATCTGGTGCATTAGGTAGGAAATTGGAGATGTTCCTATACACGGGAATGATTTACTATGAACGGCGCTAGACGGCAAAGCAGAGATGGTGGCTGTTTTCTTCAAGTGGAGGTGGATTGTTCAAAGTAGATGTTTACGTCAGCGACTGCGGCAACCAAGTATCCTTCCCGTTGGTTCAATCAGAGCTAATTGCGACTATCCACCAGAGTACTGAATGCTATCACGCTTATTCGGGTTCGGAACCTCTCGCCAATCAGGTAAGTGAGCAGTCAGTGCAGGATAGCTTTGTAGCTATTATCGGAGTTGCACCGCCACTATTTCGCGCGGCTTACTCAGGCGTCCCAATCGCCTTAGTGATGCGATGCGTAATTGAGAGGCTATTTAGCTAGTTCTCATGGCTCTGTCGACAGTATATAAAGCTCATGAACGCTGATCAGGTTGCTTTACTCGCTCCACTCATATCATACGATTATTCCACACCCCCGGAATCAACTCTTTCCGCGCTAAATCTCTCCGCCGCCCCAATACCATCATAATCAAAGATAGAGGTATCTCGACTTCCACTTCCAACTCAAACAGCAACGACACCAATATGGCCAACGCAGGATCAGGATCTCTAGCCAAGTCGGACGCCGAGTGGAGGGCAATTCTGTCCCCTGAGCAGGTACGTACACCATGTCTCGCTCGTAACAGGGCCATCTCAACCTAACGACGTGCATTGGTAACAGTTCAAAATCATTCGCGAGAAGGGCACCGAACGGGCTGGCACGGGTAAATACGACAAGTTCACTGAGGAGGGCATCTATACCTGCGCCGCCTGCAATACACCCTTGTACAAGAGTACCACAAAGTTCAACTCTGGATGTGGATGGCCGGCCTTTTTTGATGGTACGTATTTTTTGGTTCTCGTCAATTCGCGATTGCCAAGTTGAACGATGCTATACAGCCATTCCTGGGGCAGTGAGCCGCCATGAGGATCGAAAGTTCGGTATGGTGAGGACAGAAATCACATGCACCGCTTGTGGTGGTCACTTGGGACATGTCTTCAAGGGGGAGGGATTCGATACACCCAGT
>WSUE01000001.1:21310-43433 GCA_019633535.1 Tulasnella sp. JGI-2019a
AGGACAGAAATCACATGCACCGCTTGTGGTGGTCACTTGGGACATGTCTTCAAGGGGGAGGGATTCGATACACCCAGTGAGTTCTGTCACTGTTGGATCATGGGATCGAATATTGACCTGGTTTGTATTTCATGCTTACAGCCGATGAGCGACATTGTGTGAACAGTGTCTCATTGAACTTTGGAAAAGAGGTGTCACAGGAGGCGTAGAGAGGGGTGTTTTGCACCTGTCACAAAGGGCTATCTCCCTAAGAATTTAGAATAATGTCATCTATTGGTTATGACATGATTGCAGACCATTCTGGTTGCCTCGTCTCCCTTGGCTGCCCATAGACGGGACACGCAAGCGATGTTCAAAGAATGTCAAAATTTATAAACATGGATGTGCCCTCAGCGAGAGAGCAGCAGAGAGACAATGGTAGAGCATGTGAGATGAGTGATGAGGTACGTCTGAAAGATCCGAAAACAAAGGCGACACAAGGAAGATGGCTTAGAACTCTCCCATAGTGTGAACAAGCCCACCCAATTCCTTCTTTACTTCTTGGTACTTTGTTAGGGCGCCCTGTAAAAACGGTCGTTTAACACTAATCTCGCAGGGTTGACGTGAGCATTGATGGTGAGACAACGAACCCCGTATTTCTTCTCCCATTGATCTCGTTCCTGTTCCAGACGCTGAACCTGTCGCTCGAAGTGTTCCGCCTTGCCGTCCACCTGCCGTAACCTGTTGGTCAAGGAGCGTAGAAACGATTCTTCAGCATCGTCGATCTAGGGCGAAATGCTATAACACAGGGACGCAATCCCCTATCTAACCAACCCAACGAGAGCGAGAGGCGAGTGCATACGAAAACAAAATCGAGAAACCAAACCCACTTCTCTTCTGTTTCCTTGGCGTGCTTCTCTGACGCGTTCAGCTTTTCCTCGAGCAACTGGACCTTCCTCTGCCAGTTACCCACCGTCACCCTTTTCTCTCCGTCTTCGACTTCCGACTCCATCGCTACCAACCTATTCTCGGCTTTCTCAAGATCCGCCTCAGACCGAGCGAGTTTGACTTCAAGCGATTTGATCTCTTGACCCCTTTGCAGCAGGTTCATCACCACCACGTGGGTCTTGCGTTTGGCCTCCTCCGCACGTTCTACAGCTGCGTCCACCTCTTGTCGGAGAGAAGATGGTTTCTATATCCATCACACATATTATGAAGAACGTGAAACGATTGGATGGGCCAAGGGGTTCCAGGGATTGTACATATTTATCAAACTCATCAGCAGTGTAGACGTTATGCACGCTGACTTGGGTTCATCGCTATATACCCGTCTGAAATTGTCCATCTGTAAGTTTCTGATCGTATGAGTTTGAAAGGGGAAGTTGGTGGATCGAGACTGTGTCTTGAACCGCGGGAGGAAAACGCGCTGCAGCGCCGATGATACTCATTCCTTGCGCCAACTGTGCCTCCCTTGGGCGTAATCCCTTTGTCAACACATCTGTGATGGGGTTCCGAATCCTTGGGGTAGCTTTCTAGGGCTCAGGATCGCCTTTGGCCGTTCAGACCGTGGAACGAGACCGTTGCATCTGGCTTCAGACTGCTAGTATCGTAACTTGAGCAGTGTCCGTCGTCCTAATGATCAGCAATAACATCCTTGACCTCCCAGGTATCTCACGATTCGTTAAGATGGGACTTGCAGCTGGTACAGCCTCACTCGTGGCTTCCAAGAGCATGACCTTGAATATCCAAGAGATGTTGAACGCGGCTGCAATCGGCGAGACCCAGGCGACATTCACCACGCTTAAGGTCTCAGTTCTCATGAAGGCAGACTTAGGAAGAGCGATCCCTATATCACATTGGCCTACGTAAAAGCAAGCACCGATCGTCTCGGTTATATGACGTAGTGCAATCCGGTTTAAACTACGCGCTAGCTGTCTATCAGTTTGGAAAACCCTTGTATTCGACGAGGATCATCACCAGCGGCTTGAATCCCGTGTTTGAAAGGACGGCATTCATGCTGCCAAGAGCGGAGTCCAAGCCGAACGAGATCTGGCGTGTGTGCTGTGGCTAGGGCTCCTGGCGGATGGGATGGGATGGTTAATCGGATACGGATGCCGGATGCTGGTTAGAGGAGCATCCGGCGGTTCCGATCCATCATTTAACCACGGCACGGATGGTGGATTGCTGAGCGCTTTTCCAACATTTGCCAATAGAGTATCCGATTCTTATTTATAAAGTCTATCTAGTCGTCATTAATTACTCGCCATTTGCCGATTGTCGATGGCCAATATTATGTCACTGCTCCATGACGCTTGTTGTATTGATCGAGATGTCAAGTCGCTCATGCACCTCACTCTGCCCTCACTCTGCCCTCATCCCATCATGGCCACCCACTTGCTATCCCCGATACGTTGTCACTTGCTTAATATCATCTACACTTCGATTGACGCTTACTGATGACACCCAGGTTCGTCAGTGTGTGTGTGGAGCATGCGCTCAATGTCGGGTGCGACGTTATCTTGCTCCGTCAAGCATCTCTACCTGCCAAGACCATCCGCAGGCTGATGTTCTTCGTTATTATATCAATCTCGGAAGGCGCCGTGTATGTGTCATCACCCAGAGCACCCACGGTTTTCCAATCCAATCCGATCCATCAGTAGCCCTATTCTACCCACTCAGCATCTACTCCTTACGCGCTAAATCTCTCCGCCGCCTTAACATCACCATAATCAAAGACAAAGGTGTCTTTCCAACTTGAATAGCAACGACGCCGATGTGGCTAACGCAGGAGCAGGATCACTAGCCGAGTCCGACGCCGAGTGGAGGGCAATTCTGTCCCCCGAACAGGTACGTACACGTCTTGCTTGTATCGAAACCTTCCCGACCTAACGACATCCATTGTCAACAGTTCAAGATCCTTCGCGAGAAGGACACCGAAAGGGCAGGCATGGGTAAATACAACAAGTTCAATGAGGAGGGCATCTACACCTGCGCCGCTTGCAATACACCCTTGTACAAGAGTACCACAAAGTTCAACTCTGGATGTGGATGGCTGGCCTTTTTTGACGGTAAGTATTCTTGGTTCTCGTCACTTCGCGATTGCCAACTTGAACGATGAATTGTTCTGCTATACAGCCATTCCTGGGGCAGTGAGCCGCCACGAAGATCGAAAGTTTGGTATGCTTAGGACAGAAATCACATGCACCGCTTGTGGTGGTCACTTGGGACATGTCTTCAAGGGGGAGGGATTCGATACACCCAGTGAGTTCTGCCACTCCGTTGGATCATGAGATTTGAATGTTAACTCGGTCTGTATTTTATGCTTACAGCCGATGAACGGCATTGTGTGAACAGTGTGTCATTGAATTTTGGAAAAGAGGTGCCGCAGGAGGCGTAGAGAGACGTGTTTTGTAACAATGGAGATCGACGTCGACGCGAGCTCGCCCGTGAGTGAACCGCCCACCGAGCTGAGCACCGGCCGCACCACTATTACTGACTGTAGGTGGCACCTCAATGACGAGGCTGGGCCGCCAAGTGGAGGTGTCTGATCAAGCTCGATATTGAGGGACTCATCTTCTTGAAGACCCTGAGTCGTATCCTTCACCGTTCGCCCCATGTGGTGAAACTCATGGTGACGAGGAGCAAAACATCCATGCCTTGATAAACGTGGCGGGGAATAAGCCACTTCAGATCCTATGGTTCACGACAATCAAAATGAACGCGATCTTTGTCGTGTTATATGAATCGGAAGTCTACTATCAGGGTACGATAGCTCTATCACGATACCATTTCAGAGAAAATCACAGCCAGGTGATATAGTATAGCAAAGACAACGCTCAATGAAGCTGGTTTCTCCTGAAGGTTCAATATCCTGACGCCTACAATATCATGTAAAGAGTGAGAAGCGTCACCGGACGAAGAGCCGATAAGTAATGCTGCTGTAGATTGTTGTGAAATGTCGCCGATTTGCTCTATTTAAGTTATAGACTTATAGGTACGAACAAACGATGGTACTCGTAGTCCGGGAGGAGCGCGTGGGGCCATGGATTCTCTCGCCACACTGTCCGACAGTTTAAAGTAAGAAGAAGCAATATATTAATCAGACAAGCTACGGTACATCGTCGATAGCGGCGAGGAGAGAGAATGCGTTTAAGAGAAATGCTCCACTTCATGCGAGATGAGCAGGCCTCGCGATCGCGTCGGCCGCGACGTAAGGAATGGGGTGAACGCCGATGGTGCAAATGCGATAATGATGACGTTCGCGCGCAACCGCTTGTGGTCGACGAAGACTATGCGGAAGTAAGTACGTTAGTAATGTGTATAAGTGTATATGACAAAGAGATTATCGCGGCCAGTTGTTATTTGAGTGCTACGGGTTGGTGGTGGTGGTGGTGGTGCCAGCTCAGGTTGAAACAACACCCAACGATCTCAGCGACAGAAGGCCAAGGTGGAGAGGAAGAGAGGCGGCGCCCTCTGAGAACCCACGCAGCCTCACTCGCAAACTCGGTGCAAGTGAGCGCATCGCCGCAGTGCAGACGACATCCGGCCGGAATACTCGACACCGGCGCGTCTACACCCGCTATCTCGGGTTCTCGCCTTACAGCCGCTGACCGAAGCCAGCGACTCGAAGGCTCACTGGCACCAAGGAGCGACTACGCCTCGATCGCTGGGCGTTGTGTCGAACGGGGCTTGCGGAAGGAGATGGGGAAGAGAGAGGAAGGGGCAGATGATGGCTTAAACGCATGGTAACCCCCCGACATATATGCCAAATCGAACCAACAATCTTGCAGTCCGTTTCGCTATGTGCGACATATCCGCCGTGAGCATCCATAATTGATTTCGTGTCACGAGGGCCGAGGAGAACCATGGTAGACATCTGCATCGCCGGAGAAGTAGCGGGCGAATCGTGAAGGTGATGAGGCCCTAGCAAATGCACCACAGGCAAGAATAGGGTGTAGCAACCTCGAATGAATAGAACGGCATGCCCTTCATCACAACGTTTATTTTACAGGTGGCCTTTCACAAAGGGCTATCTGGGAATAAGAATAATATCATCCATTGGTGTATATTGGGTCATTTCGGTTATGACATGATTGCAGAAGATTCTTGTTGCCTCGTCTTTCTTGGCTGCTGATAGGGACACGCGAGCGATGTTTAAAGAATGTCAAACTTTATAAACATGAATGTGCCCTCAGCGATAGAGAAGCAAGGTGACAGTGATAGAGAGCGTGTGAGATGAGTGATGAGGTACGTCTCAAAAATCCGAAACTAAGGCAATGCAACGAAGATGGCTTAGAATTCGCCCATAGAGCGAACGAGCTCATCCAATTCCTTCTTTGATTCTTGGTACTTTGCTTGGGCGTCCTGTGAAAGGTAGAAGCAGTCGTTCAACACGAATCCCACAGGGTTGACGCGAGCACTGATGGCGAAGACAACGAACTTCGTATTTCTTCTCCCATTGATCTCGTTCCTGTTCTAGACGTTGAACCTGGCGTTCGAAGTGTTCCGCCTTGACGTCCACCTGCCGTAGCCTGTTGGGTAAGGAGGATAGAAACGAATGTTCAGCGTCGTCGATCCAGGGCGAAATGCTGTGACACAGGGGCGTAATCCCCTATCCAACCAACCCAACGAGAGGCGGATGCATGCGAAAACAAAATCGAGAAACCAAACTTACTTCTCCACCGTTTCTTTGGCGTGCTTCTCTGACGCGTCCAGCTCGTCCTCAAGCAACTGGACCTTCCTCGTCAAGTTGCCTGCCGTCGATTTCCCTTGCTCTCCATCTTCGACTGCGTGCTTCATCTCTTCCAACTTCTTCTCGGCTTTCTCAACATCTGCCTCAGACCGGGCGAGTTTGACTTCGAGCGACTTGATATCTTGATCCTTTTGCAGCATACCCTGCTCCAACACCTTGATCTTTTTTTCGGCCTCCTCCGCACGTTCTACAGCTGCGTCCGCCTCTTGTCGGAGAGAAGTTAGTTTCTATATTCACCGCACATATTATGAAGAGCGTGAAACGATTGGATGGGGCCAAGGGGTTCCGGGGATTGTACATATTTATCAAAACCCATCAGCAGTGTGGGCGTTATGCACGCTAACTTGGGTTCATCGCCACATACCGCTCTGATCGTGTCCATCTGTAGATTTCTGAGTGTATGAGTTTGAAAGGGGAGGATGGAGGAGGTTGGTGGAATGAGACTGACGAAATCGTGATTTGAACCGACTCAGGAGGAAACGCGCTGCGGCCTTTGCCGGTGTTTTGCTGAGTCATCTCTTGCGCCAATTGTACCTTTCTTGGGCGTAATCTCTTTGTCAACACATCAGTAATGGGATTCCGAGTCCTTGGGGATAGCTTTCTAAGGCTCAGAATAGTCCTTGATCGTCCAGACCGTGGACGAGACCATTGCATCTGGCCTCAGACTACTGGCATCGTGGATTGAGCTTCCCGCCGAGATGATAATTATGAAAGAACGGTGTATACCTTGCTCCGTCAATCCTAAGGACAGGAGACAACATGCGCGGGGCACGCTTTGTCGTGCTGCAGCTGCATTGCGCCCCTTCTATCATGTATATCACGTGTTGCGGCTTCCTCAAGCCCTGAACTGAACGTTTCTTGTCCTTCGATCGCCTGGCGCTCGCTTCCCGCTAAGCCACTCACCACTGTTGCCTGGATTCATTGATAATGGGGAGCATAAACTCTACTCCTCATTTCTCTATGTCTACCTTTCTCCACCAAATAAAATGTGGGGTTGGCGGCCACAATTGATTGACATCTATGTGCTTCGACATCACAGTCAAAACTGTATATTTCGAAAGGGCTAGTCTCGGTACCTCATCGCAGTATCACTGTAGTATCTCTGTTCCAGAGGAACCTTATATGCCATTACCTTTGGTTGCAGAAGATTCCTCTACAAACAGAAAAGCACTGATTCTTCTTACACGAGGCAACATCTTGGAAGATACGGGGCTCTAACAAAGTTCTGCAGTATCATGACCGCTTGATTCGCGTGGGCCAGGAGCGCTTCTATGACGACTTTCGCTGAATCGTATATCACCTAGTAGGACTACAGGTGGCCCATTTCATTGCTGTGCCAGTCTAGCTGGTGAATTGGCGCTGCGAATCGCCTCCGTAAAAGCAGCGCAAATACTTGAATCCTAGGCTCCGTGCTACCCAATATTATAGCAACCACGCAATCAATTTGTACTATGCCACCCCATTCGACGCTGCGCCAAGACAGTAGTTGCGATCTCGCTGACGTCATCAAGTTGCTGAACATTTGCATTTGTGCAGCTCCTAGGCCATCTTCAATACTAAAATATACCTTGCACACCACACAGTGCACAGTACTACCTCGACTTATATTTGTATCACCTGTCGCATGCGAGCGCAGCAGGCTCCCACTGCGTCACGTCAGGCAAACATATAGCGCCCAACCTTTCGTACCGAGGCGCTCCCCACTATTGCTTGCTGCAACTAGTGAGTGGGCCCATTCTGTTTTTGTTTTCTGAAATGAAGATGGTGAGACAAAAGCGCCCATTAATTCTTAATTTTCAGGCATAATGGCTCCAGCCACGAAACCGGTACTTCGTGTGGCCCCGACGACTGCCCCAGCTCCTTTTGATCGCGACTCACCCGGCGACTGTATTTTGCGCTCTTCAGATGGCATAGAGTACAAGGTGTTCCGCAACATCCTTACGCTAGCGTCCTCTGTTTTCGACAACATGTTCGCTATTCCACCGACCGTCGACGTGACAGAAGGGGCCACCGCCGTCCTCCCGGTCATCACTTTATCCGAGACATCATCAGCTCTTCACAATTTCTTACTCCTTCTTTATCCCGCACAGACTGCTCTCGCCTCGAATATCGGTTCGGCCGTCGAAATGATCAATATGTTCGACAAATACGATATCAAGACAGACTCCAGCAGTCTTCGGGCGTTTTTGCAGAGTGTTACAGCACTTCCAGAGAGGGCTACAGTCACAGAAGCGCTCGGGGCGTATGCGATGGCGTGGAGGTTGAATTTGAAAGAGGACGCCTTGAGAGCATCCCGGTATCTCCACTTGGTCGATCTGCACGACGAAAACATCATACAAAACCTCCTCAAGTGGTCTGGAAGTGTTCATGCTATGTTAGCATTATGGGACCTACGCGTGCGACGAGAAGAGGCAATCCATGCAATCCTCGAAGTGATCCCTCCATCGTCAATTACATGTTCAAACCACAGACAACGTGTGGAATCAAGCAAAATACGGAATAACGTCCGGATTCACCTGGCTACACCCTACCCCACTTGTGGAGATGTTAAAAAATTCTTTCGCCTCCGTCAATTGGTGGATACAACGGCTTCCTGCACCGCTTGTAGTAACTTGACTGGGGGCACGCGCACCTTGACTGCTACCGAGGTCGAGCAAGGTGCGGAACTCATCCGTGCGTTTCCTCAGACGGTAAAATGGTATGTAGACGGGTCTTTCCTTGAGGTCTCAACTCTGTGCCTGATCATTTAATTTTGGCTGCACAGGAGCAGGAAGTAGAACGTTGTAGGGCTGGTCATCTGAGCAAGGATATCTCCATCTCAATAAATAATACTAAATCTATCAATGTCATGATTCGGGCCGGAAATGGTGGATCTGGGCGTCTCATAGTCATAACAAGCTACACGGTCAACCGGTTGACCTGAACATCGGGGCCGGCCATACGTTGGATGTGCCTGAACGATGGCTGTCAGGTGGGGGAAACTCTTTAGGCTTCTTTCCGAAAAGCATGTTGTGATCTGTCTGAATCGGCCCTTCTAGGCAAGTCTACACTGCCCGCCACCTCATCTAGTAAATTGTTATTCGCAATTGTTGTCCCCATGCGGCACAAGGACTCCGGTAGGTAACGCTATCAGTTAGCCTGCAAGTAGTAGAGACACGGCCTCGACACGGAGGAGCCCCACAGACTTGCCCGTGTCCTCGTTGCCGCATGTCGATAAGATTCAGGCGAGCTGCCAATATAAACATGAGATCCTTCGTAAACTGAGACGTCCCCTAACCTATCCAGCGAATCAACATACAGTGAGTGCTTTACCTCTCACCTTTTGAAGGTATAATACGGACACACCATAGCCATCTACTGACAATCTGGTCACAAAATAACGCTGATCCGTGCTCATTTCTTGTCCACCTAGCTCATATGTCAACATCCCGCTCCATTGCATCGTCAGACTTTGTAGTCTGTACTCGACCCGGTACTCCTGTGGTCCCTGAGCCCTTCGACACCGCCTCACCTGGCGACTGCATCATCCGATCCTCGGACGGCCTGGAATATAAGGTTTTCCGAGTCCTCCTGTCACTAGCATCGCCAGTCTTTCTCTCCATGTTCGATCTTCCGCAACCAGCAACCAACGACACAGAATGGGAAGAGGGACTTCCCACCATCTCCGTCTCAGAGACTTCCACCACCCTATCTACCCTCTTGCTCCTTCTCTACCCTGCGACAGTCGTCCGCATTCCAAACTACGACCTCGCCGTCGAAGTTATCAAAGCTTACGATAAGTACGACATCAACATCGACAGTCTCCATCCATTCTTACACGACGCGCTTATATCGGAAGAGGGTTTGGCCAGTAATCCACTCGGGGTGTATGCATTGGCTTGGAGGTTGAATATGCAGGAGGAAGCGCAAAAGGCTTCTCGATACCTTCACTCAGTGGACCTAAACGATGAAGCCGTAAAACAGGATCTCGTCTCTCAGTCTGGAGACCTTAGCGCCTTACTAGCGCTATGGGATCTGCGTGTTCGAAGGGGAAGGGCGCTGGACGGGATTGTTGGCGCGATTGGGTTCGCGAGCGTCCTATGTGGGGGCCACCAGTACATTCACAACTTGCAGGCGGAGGTCGCTTCCCTGCGAAACTCAGCATGGGAGTCCCTACAAGCCCCCTTTCCCGTTTGCTCTGATGCCAGCCAATTCTTCCGAACAAGCTGTGGCAATTGTATCAACATGCGGAGAAGTTTGAACGATGCGCAGCTGACCAATCTGAGAGGGCTTATAACCGCCTTCCCTCAGACAATAACGTGGTACGACAGTTTGTTGGTTTCAAGCGTTGGAGTTGAGCTGACTTAAATCTAAAAGGAAATAGCCGGGGGCTTCCAGGCTAAAAAAAAAAAATAGGACTAGCAGTCTGGTCACTGCTTGTAATTGTCGTGTTTGGAGAGTAGGCAATCATTACGTTAGAAACCATAAAATCCAATCCCCGAGCTCTCAACCATTCTATTCACCGCCTGTGCCACTGATCGTAGGATCCGCCGCCTTCTAAGCCCCTAATGGTTGTACGGTTTTTGGCTAACGCTCTTTCTGTCAAAAAATTTATCACCGCCAACACCTTGACCAAAACCGCTCTCCCTTGCCGAATTTCGTGCCACCGCGCAAGCATCACCTTTGCGCGGCATTACTCTTTGAGTAGATCCCAGATTCCATGTGTAGCTTCGCGTCACAAGAGTCCTCGCCAATTTCCTTCGTTTGCTTCCCTACAACTACGTTCGTTTTCAAGCAAACTCCCCCCGACATCCCCGCCCAACACTTCGGATGACGCGGTCTCAGAGAAGCCGACAGCTACTCTCCGGGAGAACATTTATACGATACCTAACTTTCTTACCGCAACACGGATCTTAGCATGCCCCGTCCTTGGGTACTCGATCGCGATTGGAGATTTTGAGCTTGCATCGGGTTTGCTTGTATATGCCGCAGCTACCGATCTTGTGAGTTTAGATACACGTATTCATTGAATTTGCATGCTTCTGAGAAATAGTTTAATTTTCAGCTTGATGGATGGTTGGCGAGGAGGTTCAATATGGGCACAGTTTTGGGCACGATCTTGGACCCTGCTGCGGATAAAGCGCTTATGACAACCCTCACCGTCACATTGGCAGCTGGAGGAATGATACCAAGTAAAGCCTTCCATCCCCCGCATAATATTCAGCTATGTTCAATAACTTACATTACTACAGTCCCTCTAGCGGCGATCATCCTTGGAAGGGATGTTGCACTTAGCTTCACCGCGTTCTATTATCGGTATATTTCGTTACCCCCTCCTGTGAGATCTGTTCACTATCTCCTTTCCTTGAGCTTTTGCTATCGCTCATACTTGATTAATCAGAAAACTTGGGCACGATACTGGAACTTCTCATTACCGTCTGCAGAAGTGCATCCCACTGGGATCAGCAAGGTGACATCTCCCTCTCGCGCCAAAGCCCTCTTACTAACAGGCTTCCTCGCCATTCAGGTCAATACCGCGCTGCAGCTTATACTTATGACGGGGACCGTCTTCAATCCCATTCTGCCATTTGCGCTCGATACTCCTTTGATTGCAATGCAGTGAGTGCGCCAAAAATGGCAGCAGAGATTATTAGACTGATCATCTTCTCATTTCAAAAGATGGGTTGTTGGAGGAACCACGATATGGAGCGGCTTGAGCTATGTGTGGTCAAAGGACGCGGTTAAGATTCTATCGAAGAAGGCCAACAAGCCGTAGAATACCAACACTCCAATATACAACAGGCATTAGGTATTCCTATAGTATCTATTCCTATAATATCTGTCACCAAGATGGGGGAGTTTCAAAGGTACAGACACGCAACAAAGCAAACGCGGACAGCTCGAACCAAGGCGCAACAGTCATTATATATGGGTTCGGGGGGAGGCTTTCAAATCGGTTCATGCGCGTGCCCTAAAGCATGGCCAAGACCTTTTGTTCGATAGCAGTTCAGGTGTTTTGGACTTCATGGGGTATATGGCGAATTCGATCTTCACATGGCTTGCGGCTGCTCGAGATTAAGAAGCAGCGTAGTGAGACAGCGTTTGGTGACCATGTCATTCTGAACGAATGCAGTGCGGTCAGCATCATGAAACCCACGGTCAACCTTACGAGAGTGTACTGACCTTGAGTAGGGCGGAGAACGTATTATCACGCAGGGGTTCAGGAAGACATGCCCGAAGAGCCTCTCGTGCTCTAATAGCTTTCAGATTAGTAAAGTTCGACCAACTTCAAACTCAGTTGAACTCACCTCAGGTTGTCGCTGAGTCGGAGGTAACACCTGACGACGTGCTTCATCAACCTGACCGCCTGCGTCTCCACCAGTTGTGTGACCATATTGCTCAACACTGTTCCAACAGCGTAGAATCGCTCGTACGTATGGCAGATATAGGTGAGCCCGGTATCATCCAGGAGAATCTTCTGGACAATGAATATTGCGACAGTCTTGGACAGCTCTGATCCGGTCTCCATTATCCGAAGGCAAAGCGGGATTATTTCGGTCGAAAGAAGGAAATGGATCACAGCATTGTTGTCGTTTTGCTGTATAGGGTTAAAGGGGCGCATGAGACTAAGTGGTAATAGCGGAGAATCATCAACAGACTGACCTTGACGAGCGCGCCAATAACACCAAGGGATGTGAGGCGAAGGTACTCGAAAGGTCGAGTTTTTGATGTTGTGTTAAGGAAAGGGTATAAGAATAATGGAATATGAGCTGGGAATAGACTGGATAGTGAGTTCCGTGATCCAAGAACCATGGCTTGGACACACCATTCAGGAAAGGCTGTCTTGTCTCTTGATGAGAGGCAACACATTGCAACAAAGCAAGGGCATTGCAGACTCTATTCGAAGCGTGCGCTGTCAACATCGGTGGTGCCAGCAGGGTATACACTGAAACAATCTCTTGCAGTAACGCAGCCATTACGCCTGCACACGAGTTTGTCATGTCAGTCCGGAACGTAATCGACGCAAACCCAGCGACAGCTCACCGAACGAGTGCCAAAGTACCAATGCAAGATCATCATAATGTTCCCTTTTCTTCGAAAGCTCCAATAACGCCCCCTCTCGTGTGGCCGGGTCCATGAGGTCGATCACGAGCGCATAAATCTTGGACTCCTCGTGAGGTGAGAGCTGTTGGGCACCACCGCTCGCGCCGTTGATCACACCCATCATCCCACCAGAGACATTCATGACTCCGTTGTTGCTACTACCGGGGTGTATCGAATTTTGACCGCCGCCGCTCTGGATGTTGTGATTGGGCTGTGAGGATTGGAAGTGGGTCAACTGTTGCTGCTGCTGCTGCTGTTGTTGTTGTTGTTGCTGGCCTTGCATTGACTGGTGTGGATATACAGACATCTGGCCATATGGGTTACCATAGTGGACGTTGTGGCCGACGTTCATGGCTCTTGGTAGTATACGCGTTTGTGCACGAGGTGGGCAGGTAGATCATCTCACGAGGCACTCAAAGGGTTTCAAGAAGTCTCCACGAAATGTCAGGTCCAACTATAGACCACTAAAATACTTTTGATGCCAACGGCGCATTTGGTACAAATATTTTGTGGCTCTACAATCCGTTATCTAGGCTACTGCAGCTCTAAGATGGAAGTTACGGTCTTCGACAAAGTGGTTCCTCAACTCCTTATCCTCAAACTGCCATATGATCTTCCGGCATTCAAAACTGCATACTAAAAACCCTGCTCAACATCTGTCCAGTTAACAGAGCACTTTAAATCATCTCGACCACACAACTCTTTGGAGATCTAGTTGGCACTCGTGATGAGTTTGACGACAGGACGACAACATGATTCAGGCTCTGCGGGCTACTCTCCGAACGTTCGCCCAGCTTGTCAAGTAATTTTTTTTCCCGATCGGATTCGTCTTGCTATTGCGGAGACGTTGAGGCTGAATCGAACTACCATGAACCTTAGGTATAGTCCACAGACCCTCGCTCGCAGATGATGGAAGCGCTGTTGACCGCGCCGCCGTAGCTCTAATGATAATTGGGTCGACAACCATGAAAAAAGAGACACAAGCACCAGGCGGCGGTTTATATTGTCATAGTGTTCATGATACCTCTGTTCAGTAATTCACGAGGGTTCCCATTGGATTCCGCATACTTGGAATGGAAAAAGGAGTCGTTGAGACCTAGTTGCATCCAATACGTGAGATTTCGCACTTGACGCTAGCCAACATGAGTTAGTGCTCACCACTATGGAGTAGACGGCCTCTGAACCATGATTCAACCAACGCTGCCGCCTCGGAGGGCGTAAATCGAGGCGGGACAGGAACAGAGCGCAAACCTGTAGCGTATGTCTGTAGTGACTTGGATCGCTTCTCATACGGATCCGGCTCTTGACCCCCTTCCCAACCAAGACCGAGGGCCTCGTGCAACTCCAAACGCAGAGGGAAACGGTGATCCGACAGACTCACAGCGCCCAGGACTGCTCCACGTGCCTGGATAAGGAAACATATGATGTTCAGGGACTCTGGGAGACGGGGAACGGTGGTTCCAACACACTTACCAATTTTCGTTGTCCAGAAGCATACTCGAGGATGAGACGGGGCATGGATAAATGATAGCTGCTGAGCAGCTTGAATTGTGGATCTCGGTAGTGAGATGTATTGTACAGCGCTTGTATATCATCAATAGCTATGAGCACCGGATATCTGTAAATTATGTTAGTTCAGGTGAAACATAAATGTTGTGCGCCGAGGTCAACGTACTGCGTCTGTTCCCCAAGCGCTTCAAGAAGCAGAGTCAAAGTCTGTGGCGCTAGTGCCGGATCTTTGGTCCCGACGCTGACGAGCGCCTCTAATGGCGTCCCTGCCTTGAGAACGGCACCAGTCTTGCCTCCTGGCAGGGGAATGTCTTTGTTCAACTTGATCTTGCCGAGTTTGCCGTGACTGGCTTGCAATATCCGGTTCAGTGCGGTGGCAGCGAGATTATATTGGTGGAAGACTCGGCTCCGATAGTCGAAAGAGTATTCGCTCGATGCATCTACCCATTCAACGGCTGTTTAAATATTTATCAGAAGCGCGATCGGGTAGTAATCATGAGCGGGGAAAATATACCTCGAGGTGCATAATAAACAATCCACTCATTTAAGGCGCAGTAGTTGGCGGCTTGAAGTAGAAGTACGCTCTTACCGCAACCAGCGGGGCCAGCTGTAAGATTGGAAGTCAATAACGGATTACGGAAGAGCTAGTGAACGCGTACTTAGGACAAGACGCTGTGGGCTTCCGTCCAAGGCGCTCAGACCGTCAAGTTGACCAAGAAGTTCGAGTGTCGACTTCCGAATGATTGAAAATGGTTTTGGTGTATGAAGGAACTGTTATAATAATGTTAAGTTGTAGGAATACGAGCGACAAGCTCAGATGACGTAAACGCACATCTTCCTGAAGGTTCTTCGGCAGACCGAAGATATGGTTCGGAGAGGTCTTGTCTGCAGGGAAGGCCATGCTACTTCCTACTACCGCTTCGGTGAGTTCAGCCTATAGTAGGTCTATCAGCAGCAGCATATTATAACCAAGAGGCATATGAACTTACAGGAGCGAAAATTGGGAGGTCGTCAGATGCTCGGGCACTCGTAAGGTCATGGTCAATCTTGAGCACTGCATGTGGCTGGATATGGGCAACTTAGAAGGGAATGACGCGCTAAAGCGGATCACAAGGTACATACCTCTATCCTTCTGACCGGCGGAGGCTCATACTTCTTCTTGGAGATCTTTCCGGTTGCTGAATATCACCCAAGATGTCAGTACAATGATCGGCAACGAAGGGATATGTCGATGCACCTTTCTTAGCACCTCCGCCGCTAGATCCCTTCTTCCCCGAAGCCGATCCAAGAGCAACTGCTGATACTCGAAACTCTCGAAGCTGAACCTGTGGCGAAAGTAGTGACCGTAGTGGTCCTGCCGGCCGTAGACGCGTCAAGGAAGCCATGGAATTGGGTGCAAGTGAGATTTCAGATTGAACCAGGGGTGGGAAGGCAATCTCGACTTTTTCGAGCCACCCATATTTCGACATTCACCACCAACTAAATGCACGCTCAAAGACACCTATTACGCCGGGCGGCTGCTCGTGCCGCGTCACTCGAAGGACCTTCCTCCGGGGTATCTTACACTGCACGGTTACGGTTCGAGAACCAGTTAGCTCTGAAGCCTCGGACTGCTGCTCCTTTCCACACCTCATCGCGAAGGCATGACGAACTTCCAAGGTCGCCGTACCAGATATTCGTGGAGACTCTTAAGGACGAGCTGCGGAAGAACAAGGAGCTGCAAGACAATGTCAAGCAAGTTCAAGGAGACGTAGACAAGTTCCAAGACAGCGAGTCTATGAAACGGGCGAAGGAAATGTACGAACGGGCACGGGTTAGTGGATAGAGGCTCCCCATAACCTGCTTAACCTAATGAATTATTTAATGGGTAGCTCACGTCATCCATACGCGAAAATCCTCGTCTGCGCGCTGCCGCGGAAGAACTGAAGAAGCAAGGTATCATTGTGGGGGATGCCGTCGGTGAAGCCATCAAGGCAGTGGAAGAGAGCGAGCTGATGCGAGGTGTAAGCATTATAACCTCACTGGAGTGAGAGACTTAATCACTTAATTGGAATCAATGCAGCTTGCCAAAGCCTCTAGCGCTGTCGCCTCCGCTGTGGCTACTACAACTGCACCAGTGCGAAATACGGAGGCATATAAAGCCTTGGCGGAAACCGTGATTGACGCGTTGGATGACAGTGGCAGCTCCAAATACGGTGGGTATGAGGAGAAGGAAGCACGGCGAAAACGGCGCGAGCGGCGGTTGCTCAAGGCAGGACGTGGTGGTGGTCTACATGCGCGTCATGAGCGCGTCGAAGCCAACAACGAGTAAGTCCACTTGATTCCTAGTCGCATACATCCATCACTGAACTCCTCACGCTCATTTTTAGAGCTACAGGCGTTGTGTTACACAAAAATAACGAAAAAACCCAGAAATGGGAACGCCTCAAGGAAACCAATCCAGTTCTTCGTACTTTCGTCGATCTGAGAAGATCATATGATGAATCAGAGAACCCGTTGGTGTCTAGTGTTCGATCTGTCACGGAGAAAATCGGTGGTCTTTTCGAGGAGAACGAGACTGCCCAGGTCGTTCGTGCTTTCCGAGCCATGGATCCTACGTTCGACATGGAAGGCTTCTCCCGGGAGTTGAGAGAGTACATCGTACCCGAGGTGGTGGACGCGTATTTAAATGCCGACAAGGAAGCTTTGAAAATGTGGTGCGGTGAAGCTGTACGTCGACAAACTGCTTTTGGCGCTCGCGGGAACTGACGAATTCACTGCTTCTAGACCTATAATGTCCTCTGGGCGACAATGGAGCAATATGTCCGGCAAGGTTTGATCAGCGAGAGTAGAGTTTTAGATATCAAACACGTCGAGGTATGTCGGTTACGCACCTTGCCTGGGATATCTCGCCATGCCGCTAAACGTAACTCTCGCCATAGATTGCTACCGGCAAGATGCTCGAAGACGAGGTTCCCGTTCTTACAGTGACATTTGCGACACAAGAGGTCCTAATGTTCAGAAACGCCAAAACAGCGGAGATCGCGGTCGGAGCTGTAGACAAGGTGGAACAATGCTTCTATGGAGCTGTGATCACTCGGGTGGAAAGTGAATTAGATAACCCGACAACAGGTGGATGGAAGGTCATTGAGGTATGTAATAATAAGGGGTCTTAGATCTTTCCGATGCAAGAAAATGACACCCGTCACTCTACAGATGGTCCGCAGGTCTGGCCGAAGTTACCTTTAGATTAATATGTTCGTTCACTTGGCTTTATATTACGGATCACACGCTATTACTCTCTCCCGCTTCGTGCGATAGCCTGTATCACGAATGTCGAACGATGAGTTATCTAATAAGGCTATGTCTACAGCGCAACCGATTCTGTCATCGCATCTACAGTTTGACGAAAAGGCTGCATATCCTCGAATGAATGTTCCTCATCTCCGTCCGTCCTTGCGATGACAAACTGTATATTATCCTCAGAGAACATCTTCCAGAACAATTCAATAAATTCGAAGTAAAACAGGTTTAGGCTACGTCGGAACTACATTCAATGGCAGAACGAACGCCTCAAGCCCAAAGAAATACCGATAAACACTACGAACAAGTTGCGCCCACCCTTTGGTTACTCTTGCGAGTGTGCCAGGGCTACCACGTGGAGGTAGGGTGTTGCGACTTATTTTAGCCCCACCTTTAACGGGTACACCACTGAATGGTCCCCACGTATCGCATATGGTTAAAGCGAATTAACAAATCCGAGAAGAAAGAAAAAGAGAATAATGAAACACACCTGGTCCCGGAGTCCGAGAGGACGCGAACGAAGTTGCCTCCCAGCGACGCTAGATCCAGCTACTGAAGCAGCCACCCGTGTCCACCACACCCAAAGGTGCGGAAGTCGACTCCTCCCCGACAGCATGGGAACTGCACATAGAGGGGAGGAGAAGCCCAATTGGACACACCCGCCTGCGTCATCCCTGCGACATACGCTTCTCGGGCCCGCGCTACGAGGTCGTCGATCGGTTCTCAAACTCCGGCGAGCATTCACAAGGCAACGGGGTATACTCCGGCAGAGCAGAGGAGCTTCGGATCCATAACCCCCACCGGGGCTTATATGGAGGCATGCTGCGACTTGGTAGGCTTCCCATGCAGCCATCCCAATGAAGCGCATACCAGGTAGGGTGTGGGTCAACTTGCCCTCCTTCCTCCCTGGGTCGCCCACCGGCTCACCCGTACGGGCTTGCTCCTACCCAAGGACGCCGTTGCCAGGGGCCCGTTCTTCCTCTCCGTGTCGGTGGTCTTGTCCTGCGTACCTGGGTGCGACAACATCAACGAGGGTTCTGACAATGTTGGGACTCACCATAGGCTACAGCCTGGAGTGGGGTACATGAGAGTAAGGTGGACGTGGGTATGAGAGGGTCGGCGAGCGGAGGAGATGAACGAGCGTTGGCGGAGGAGGGAAAGGAGCGGGGGGTTGTGAAGTATCGTTTTCCCCACCATACTAATTTATATCTTTTTGGTGGTTGGTTAAAAATTTAACGGGACTGCTGGCCAAACAACACACAACACAACGAGCGCCAAGCTAATTCCAGAGAGCGCGGGGACTTGGAAAGATCCAGTTTATAGGAGGGATTTGTCAGTCATACAGACGATCCAGAGCTTGGATTTGTGAGTAATAGAGAAATACCAGCACCAAGGCGGTTTTTGATCCAACTTTCTCATCTTGCTCACAGCCCAGATCTTCAATAGGCATATATTATTCAAGCCGCGCACGAAAGACATTTGACTATCAAGTCTCGAGAGCCCGCCCTCGGCAAGGCTGGGACTATTGCGACTTCGTGTCAGCCGAAAGCAGCAGGGAGGTTTAATTCCTTATGGCGTGAACTAGAGAATTGCATCAAGGCGTCATGCAAAACAGAGTGAAATGGATGGTAGCAATGAACAATCAATGCAAGGGGACCGACAACGAATACGTGAAAGCAGCAGATGTCAGAGAAAGTGGGTTTGAAAAACATAAATAAGAGATGGAGTAGGCCTTGGGGAGTAGTCGGTGTTGCCTGGACGTTGGGGCAAGTGGCATGGATGAGGAGGTGAAATCGGCGGGATTGCGTGAAGGGCAACGGGTCTTAGTCTACTGGCTTAGCTAATCTTATTGGGAGGATACTTATGGAACCGTCCGAATGTGAACCCGATTGCTTGTTGGCGTCGCGATGGCGGAGAATGTGACGATGAGTTGACCAGAGGCATCTACGACGCCCCTGCGGGACAGACAATGCTGACAGGTCGCAATCGAGGCCCGTCGGTGCCGCATCACCGGTAATTGTGTCCGCTCTTCGATAATAGTCGAAGATGTCCCTTGCGGAGTCGCGAAGTGAATCGATGCCCCTGTCATTGCCGTAGGTTTGCTATCTTCGTCGCGTTTTGTCCGATCTTGCCACATATTCAGTTTCTGATTGTAAGAGTGGTGGTTATCCGCCTGATCCAATAGTGTAGGTTGAGAGATGAGAAACGGCAACGCACCAAGACGAGTAGAGTGGTCAATATGCCGTTCAATGATGGATTGATGCACCCTAGGAACGTCATCATTACGACCTGGAGATAGGTTAACGGTTAGTCAGTCTAGCAACGGGGCCATATCTAGGTCGACGGAATCAACTGACATTCATACGAGCGGTGGATATGAGGGATAGAATCATCAAGACGAAATAGATCGCACCGCTTTGAATAATTGCATTAATTGCGCCTTGGAATTGATTTCGCCTCTTTTCATCGGTAGTCGAAAGCTTGTTCGTTGCCCTTCCAACCCACCACAACTTGCTCGTAATGAATATGGTGATGTAAAAGGTGTACGCGAGGATAGCGGCCGACACCCAGATGAAGAGCGACGAGTGGAGGGAGGTATATCGTTGGTCGTTTGGTCGGGCGGCCAAGAGGAAGTCAGTCGCGACAATGAAGCTGAAGCCAATTACGTTCGCAACCAGAAGACATGCAGGGAGGAGTACGATGCAAGTATTCCTCGACCTAAGTTGTTTTCAGACAAGTCAGGGAGCAGTTGTACGATTGGGAAGCTTACCAGATTACGTATAGTCGCCAGCAAAAGAGACCATCAGAACCGAGAATCTTATTCGGAGGATCATCAGAGGGCATGCAGAGTGTAATGGGTACCACGATGAGGACATACCGCCGTGAACGCGAGCCCCCTGGGAAGAAAATTGTAAGCAGAATGAATTGATATAGTGGGACCAAGTTTGACTCACTCTTGAAGCCCGCGGATCACATAATCGATTGGTTCCAGCTTAAAAAAGTCTCCTCCATTGACGAACAAAGTTCTGTATAATATCCAGAAACTTATAGCTGATCATGGGCATAAAGAGGCGGATAAACGGTCCACAAAATATACACCGCGCATACAAGCCAAGCTGTAACGGACTGACCGATTCGGCAGAGGGCTAGACAGTATATGGCGATGATGGTCCGGCCTACAAGGGTCAGCGGCTGCTTTGGCTCGATTGGTCTCCACAGCGTCACCATAATAAGACAGGTATAGATCCCTAGAGAGACGTACGGTCAATTAGTTAACTTATTCTCAAGGTCATCTTGGCAAGAAGACGGAAAGAATGTGCCCTGCCAAGAGTTCGAATTCCAGCAACTAACCGATCAAGAAGGTTTCAACATATTCTCCCCAGAGTGTCCCTCGTTGGAGATCCGTTAGCTCTGTTATCACAGGCATGGACTAGGCAGTGTGAGCGATTCGTCCCAGTAGCGATAATCTCAGATGAAAACAAGGTGCTTGAATTACATTGCGGTGCGTTGCACCAAGGTTTGTCATTTTTTCCACTTTTGCTGACCGTTTTGAATCCGAGTGCTGAATAAGGCCGGACGTGCAAACCGGACGGAGCCCGATACCCTCGAACAAGCTAGTAAGATGTCAACGTTTTGTGCCGAGGCTTACCCGCTACCGCCTTTCTCCGGTTGCATCCATTTGGTTCGGGTGTTGGGCCTACCCCCAGAAAGGCAGCGGTGTAGAGCTCGAATCCTCTTCCGAGGGCGATGGAGGGTAAGATACAGGGGGCTGTACTGAAAATATCAACGGATTCGTCAAAAAGACTTTACGGGGTGGATCACAACGGGAGGACGAGGAGGAGCATACCTGTTAGTGCTTCAATGGATGTAAGACCACGATAAAGATCTTGTGGAGATATGTGTAAAGCCACAAATCGTCAAGTTGGCCCTCGCGTCAGCTAGATCGTGAGGGGTGAACAGCAACCATTGCGAGGTCGTCGGGCGTCGCCCAGAATCGCCCATTTCCTTCCAACATCTCGCAATGTCTTGATATGGGTCCTTATCTTTCATAATACCCTGGTAAGACTTTCGTCCTGGTAAAGCTTTAGCGATACTTATGGCATTGTATTCTCAAAAGCCTGATATAGTACACACCTATTGCAGCTGTTCGCTTCCAGAATGACTCTGTTTAACCCCGTCCCGGTCATTACAACCATGCACTGATCATGTGCACCGATATTTGTGATGAACATGCTCATAGCAGAGGACTGAGTAGCTTACAATTGGATCGTATGTAGCTAGAAAGCGTCTAGAGGTCATGGCTTCGCTCTTGATTGATCAATCTAGGGCTTGGGATGGGCTGCCAAATCCGAAGGGCAAGTTCATGATATTTATTGTGTAAAACGCTATGATCGCAGGAATACTCGGAATAAATTGATAGTTGATAGGACATAGTGGCTAGTGGCACGCGGGGGGGGGGGGGGGGGCGGGGGGGGGGGGGGGGGGGGGGGGGGCGGGGGGGGGGGGGGGGGGGGGGGG